>CM077230.1:33756291-33793791 GCA_039654775.1 Spinibarbus caldwelli | reverse complement strand
ATGCAAGCAAATCAACTGAACTTCTTTAGTTCAGAATTTATTTAGGTTCACAGCTAAAGAAAACATGTAAGCTTAAACATTCTCTTAAAAATGTCATATATTTTATATTATAAATACAATATTCTAAATATTTTATTCATGTGAACTGAAATGAAAAGCTTCATATTAATTATAAAAATATTATAGAATTAGCAACAAAAGCCAGGCAATTTTGTCTTAAATTTGGAGCAAGAGATACAGGGGGCATGGCTTTATTACATCAGATACACGTCACTTCATTTGCTCACAGCTGATTGGTCCAGTTTCGGTTTGCAATCACTAACCCAGAATAAAAGCTATACTTTACATAATACGTGGAAACTTTTTCCAGTGAAATGATCTGCTTGAAAAGCTTTTTTTGTGCCAACTCAGATTATTTGAATCTAAAAAGTTACATGTGGTATAAAGAAACCCCCTATTTTACCACAGAGAGACTGAGAGAGTCCCTTACTCTCCTCAGATACAACAGAAATCCACCTGTCAGTTTATGCCAGGCGTTTTTATCACAGCTGAGCCACAGTCTGCAAGATCGCTTCAGTTTGGACAACAGGTGCAGAAAGCCAAAGCAGACCAGAAAGACTCCAACAGCTCATTAATGAAATACAATTATGTTACAAATAAAAACCCTCAAATAGTCATGTGCCACAGCGGTTTTTACAACAACAAATAAATACTGACAATTACATTTAATTGTAATTACATTTTCTACATTTTTTGGCTCAGTCTTTTACCTTCCCCAATAACAGCATGGAAAAACAGTGTTAATAAAACTTGATATTTAATGATTCACGGCTGAATTAGGCAATCGCATTTGCAGGCTTCTTTTCATGAGGGAGTGCAGGGTGCTCTCGGTTCAAGAAAAGAGTGAGTATGTGAGAACAGGAGGTGCAAACTGAGCCGCTCAACAGCTGTAAGAAAGTCTGATTCAGTAACTCGACCCCAAACTACAACTCGACATTTCCCAGTTACTCACTTCCCATGTTTCAAGGCCTTTCTGTTGTTCTGCTTTCAGCCTCAGCCTCAAAACTGTGAAGGGAAATTCATTTGTCTCACAACGATAATGTGACTACCGTGTTGGGTTATCAGTAAATAAAGAAGAAACCAACTGTATATTTGAAAGAACTGTTTGGGAGTTGATGGTAGCCTATAAAAACTTATGCCGAAATATTTTTTGGCAAACGAATATGACGCACTGAATAGGGAGGGTCTGTATTTTCCCGGTTACAGTTTTAAGGCTGGGCACTTATATCTTTGAAAACATTTCTTCACATTTCTTCTGACCAAGCTTCATAAAAAAAACAAAAAACAAAAAAAACAAGGGAATTTTGATGGCATTTTTATGTAAAACTCCATCAGACATCAGGACAGGATTATTGGAGCATGTTTTACAAAAATACGACTTCAATGTTATTTGCCATTTTTTTTGTAAGCATGTGCAAAATTCAGCCCGATCTCACGGCAATTCATACATATTTTACGAGGTGGCTAATTCGTATGAATTTGTACGATCTCACTCATACATACAAATTGGTCGTGAGATAGCATTGTAAATTTCACTAGCAATTTTCAAAAAGTCAGAAATTGTTGCAAAATTATTCCTACACCAGTTTTTTTTTTTGTTGTTTTTGGTCTTCGAGATCTTTTCATCTAGTGGTCAAAAATGTTTCAATCTGCTCTAATATTGTCACGGTGTGTCAGGCAGGAAAACGCAGGAGACTCAGGAATCTTCGTAATAGGAACATTTAATAGCCAAACTCAGGAAACATGGAGAATACACACACTTAACATAACTGAGACCGGACACAGAATGAAAGTAGGAGACAGGCTTATAAAGGAGCATAATTAACAAGACTAAATAAACACAGCTGGAGAGAAATCAACATAATCAGGACAGGAACAGGAAAACGACCAAATAAGGAAAACCAGGAAACAAAACGGGAACATACATGTGACAAATATTTTGCCATTCTGTAATTATATTGATATTCTAAACTCAATTGCCTCAATTTAAGATTTAACGAAGCTGGTCACGTTAAGTTTGATAAATATTGAGTTTTTGTTGCCTGCATTGTTGAGGGTTGTCTTTGTGAATATTCACAGTATCTCCTTGCTTAAAGTAAGCAGAGAAGGAACATTCTGATATGACTTCTGACTTGCTGATAAAGGTCGTGTCTGTTATGTGTTACGCTGTTTCTATGGAGGCTAATAAACAGTTTGAGCTTTGAGTAAGCGTGCACAGACAGCACCTGACCTGTTACTCTCTGTGCTGGAAAAAAAGGGAGTTTTCTGCCTGCTGATTCTGTCCAAACTCTAACTTCCTCCAGAACGTAACAGAAGTATTTCTCTTCTCAAAATGAGAAAACCCTGGAATTCACAAACCTTTGTGTGGTAACTTTCACTTTCACGTGAACTTTCACATATGACTTTTCAGTTCTTGAAGCAATAGTTCACCCAAAAATGAAAATGTTGTCATTGTTTATTCACCCGTGTCATTTCAAACCTGTATTTATTCAATATTCAAACCTTGTTTTGCTTGAGGCAAAAACAAACTCGCTGGTTCTTGCAGGTCACGCAATCATGTTCGAGTGTTTGTGTTTACCATATTTGTGAGTTCATCAGTGTTTATATGTTAATATCAAATAAAGTAATCATGTCTGTTCTGAAAACTTGTAATATAAACATATCTTCAGTTGTGTTTTGAACATGAACAGAAGTCTGATGGGTTTGGAAGGACATGAGGGTGATCAATTATGACAAATGTTTTGAGGTAAACTAATCCTTCAACTATGTGTTATGGAAAAGTGCAGCATGTATATTCTGTGAAGCATCTCATTGAAGAAAGAAAGTCACAAAGGGGTTTATGCTAACATGAATAGTTTAGCGCTTAAAATTACAAATTGAGCTAATTATTATAATTTTTTTTTTTTTTACAACATTTGTAAATGTAAAAAAGAACATTAGGTAATATGTGAACTGAATTTTAATGACATTTGTAAAGATTAACCAATGATCCATAAACCATTATATATAGTTTGTTAATGATTTATTAATAAAGCTTTTAATCAGTGTAAACCATCTGTTAAAAAAATTTAGAAGAAGTGTATGATCATTTGAACTGAAAGTTTAATGACATTTGTAAACATTTTAATTTACATGAAATTATGATCTGTTAATTATTAGGTAATGTTTAATAAGTTTATTAGTAAACATTAACAAGCACATTATCTCATATTTCTAGCTATTTGAATACATATTAAATAATGATCTGTTAAGCATCATATAATGTTTGTTAATGATTTATTAATGAAAGTTATTATAAAGTGTTACTTTGATGGGAATCACTAGTGTTTGTAGAAGCCGGCCTGGGTTTGACGTGAACTTGCTGTGAAAAGTCCAAAGAAAACTTCCCTGATCCCACTAAGGAAGAGGGCCGTGAGGATCAGGCCCGGTCAGAGGCCTTTTCTGAACGCATTCAGCAAGCATTAGCGTGAGGATTACGACTCGACACGCTCCGCTGGGTGTCATCTCTGATCTAAAGCAGCGCAGACAGACAGAAGCTGACTGTTATAGGCCTCATGAGGTCTGAGGAAACACCTGCCAACACACTGGACAGGTGAGCGACCAATGATCGTTCATCTGTCCTTCAGGCTTACAAGATCATATCTTTACAGACACAGTGACTTTTGAACCCCTCGGTCACTGCTGCGGTATCTAAATATACAGGGAATAAAAGTATAGTCCTACCACAGCTGTCATGACAGACTCTCACACAGTCTAATCACACAGAACCGAAAACCACCTCTCAAATGACTACAGAGGCCAGAAACGAGCCGACCAAGCCTAAAGCCCTCAACCAGCAAAGCTGTGCAGGACCAGCATGAAAGGATTCTCCTACAATTCAAAACACAAAGGAGATCCAGCATTCCACACCATCGTGTTATGCTTGCAGACTCTGCACGTGAAAAGCTAAGAAAGAAATGCTCAGACTCGCTTACTAGTGAATTACAGTGTTTTGTGTGTGTGTTTGTGTGTGTGTGTGTGTGTGTGTGTGCATGTTTATGTGGTTTATGAGGACACAAATTTGTATAATGACATAGGTATTACAACGATAAGGTGATTTATGAGGACATTTTCTGTGTCCCCGTAGTTCAAAGGGCTTATAAATCATTCAGAATTAGTTTTTTTTTTAAATCTAAAAATGCACAAAGTTTCCTGTAAGGGGTAGGTTTAGGTGTAGGGCGATAGAAAATATGGTTTGTACAGTATAAAAACCATTATGCCTATGGAGAGTCCCCATAAACCATAAAAACCAACATGTGTGTGACTGTGTGTGTGTGTGTGTGTGTGTGTGTGTGTGTGTGTGTGTTCATAGAGAGAGATGTCGGTTTCTGAAACACATATGACAGGATTTAACCTCTCCTGAAAAAGGCTGTATGTTTCCGAGTTTAAATTAGATTTTGAATGCCAAATTCTCAATGCAAACTCATATTTTGGACTCCACTGCATGTAAGATTTAAGGTTCTTTTATCATTTTTAAGACTTTCAATATTCAGTATCCTGTTACATTATATTACTGTATACATTAACAGTATTTTTGTCTCTGATAATGTTCTTTAAATGCTATTTATAAATCATTCGTAGACTATTTATTACTCCTGAAACATTTTAGTTGGACGTTACTCTAATGTATTTAATTAAATGTTACAACTAGTTTCAGAATGTTCAGAGAACATTCAAATGTAACGTTCTCACAATGTTTTCAAATTGATCAAATGGAACGTTGCCTTAATGTTTTCTCTAACGTTCACAATAACCAAGAAAAAAAAGGTTTTTAAAACATTTTACAAACTTTTGAACGTGCAGAGAACATTTAGAAACATTGTTTTCATAATATTACGGGAATGTTAGCAAAAAGTTCTTAGAATATTTTTGTTAGCTGGCTGCTCCTCATGTCAGTAACTGTTAGTAGCCAGTTTTGACATTTGTTGTTATTAAATAAATAAATATAGATGTGCGTTTTTTTCATAATGGAAAGGTACTCACCCTGATCCTTCATCACCTCCGACTCTCGTTTGCATTGAATCTGCTGATATCCAGAGAGAGAGCCGCTCACACCATTGGTCACTGATCAGTCTGACTGATCGATACAGTTAATATTCAGTTACACATGTGCGCATAGCGTAACAAACAAACATGGAAATATGAACAGCTTTGCATCAGCCGAACATCAGACTCTGATATGAGAAAAGCTAGAGGTTATTCCTCCTATTCCTCGCTTGTAGTCTACTGTTGTGACACGCCAGCCACACACACACACACACACACACACACACACACACACACACACACACACATACACACACACACACACACACACACACACACACGCCTCCTCTCGGTCGGATGGGAGAGGTTTTACTGATGACAGATCACCGGGCGTCAATGCTCTTGCACGGATCTGTCCCACAAAAAAATAAAATAAAATAAATAAATAAATAAATAAAAATTCTAATGCCCTCCCTTAAAGTTACTGCATCCATTAAACACTAAATTTGCTATAGGTTGTATTAATCAAATTTATTGATATCTGTTGCTTTTAGTGTAATATTATTTTTTTTTCCCATTAAAAATGCACGTAACGTTACATCATTTAACGAGGTCTGGTTTTAACCTAATTAATACATACTTTCACAAAGATGCAGAGCTGTTTTTATACTGTTGCGCCCCCTTGCGACACCTGAGGCACCTCACTACTTCTACCAATCAGCAATAAAAAAATGTTGACAAGTAAAACATAACTGTTGAGAGAAAGGGAGAAATACAGATCAGACTCTCCAGTTTTGCCTCTGTACGGTCACTGTGCACTGTGAATTCCATCATGCATTTAATTGGTCAGGGAGTCTGTCTGGTCAGGGAGCAGACAGACTGGCTAAACCGACCGTCTGCTAGCCGCCTCACGTCAAGTCAGTTAATTCTCAGCACATAGAGACTCCTTCACCTAGATATCACACTATAGAGACTGTGTCTGTTCCCCGTACTAGAAAATACAGAAAACGTCCAAACCAAAGTAATAGTAACAATTTAATTGATGTTCAACAAATAAAAAATGTTTACAATACAGAGAAACAATTGATAAAACTTGGCTTACTGAATATCAGGTCCCTTTCTACAAAAGCACTATTTGTAAATGATATGATCACTGACCATAAGCTAGATGTGCTTTGTTTGACAGAAACATGGCTAAAACCAGATGAATACATTACTTTAAATGAGTCTACCCCCCAAGATTACTGCTATAAAAATGAGCCACGTCCAAAAGGTAAAGGGGGAGGTGTTGCTACAATTTATAGCAATATTCTCAGTATTTCTCAGAGGGCAGGCTTTAAGTATAACTCGTTTGAAGTTATGGTGCTGCGTATAAAATTATCTAGAGAAACACGTGTTAGTGATAAATCCCCTGTGATGTTTGTATTGGCTACTGTGTACAGGCCACCAGGGCACCACACAGACTTTATTAAAGAATTTTTTGATTTTCTATCTGAGTTAGTACTGGCTGCAGATAAAGTCTTAATTGTTGGTGATTTTAATATCCATGTCGATAATGAAAAAGATGCATTAGGGTCAGCATTCATAGACATTCTGAACTCTATTGGGGTTAGACAACATGTTTCAGGACCTACTCATTGTCGAAATCATACTCTAGATTTAATACTGTCACATGGAATTGATGTTAGTGGTGTTGAAATTCTGCAGCAAAGCGATGATATCTCAGATCATTATCTAGTCTTGTGTAAACTCCATATAGCTAAAACTGTAAATTCTACTCCTTGTTACAAGTATGGTAGAATCATCACTTCTACCACAAAAGACTGCTTTGTAAGTAATCTTCCTGATTTATCTCAATTCCTCAGCAAATCCAACAGCGCAGAAAAACTTGATGATGTAACAGAAACTATGGACTCTCTCTTTTCTAGCACTTTAGATACAGTTGCTCCTTTACGCTTAAGGAAGATCAAAGAAAACAGTTTGACTCCGTGGTATAATGAGCACACTCGCACCCTAAAGAGAGCAGCCCGGAAAATGGAGCGCAGCTGGAGGAAAACAAAACCAGAGGTATTTCGTATAGCTTGGCGGGAAAGTACCCTATCCTACAGAAAAGCATTAAAAACGGCTAGATCTGATTACTTTTCGTCTCTTCTAGAAGAAAACAAACATAACCCCCGGTATTTATTCAATACAGTCACTAATTTAACAAAAAATAAAGCATCAACAGGTGTTGGCATTTCCCAAGAGCACAGCTGTAATGACTTTATGAACTACTTTACTTCCAAGATCGATGCTATCAGAGATAAAATTGTAACCATGCAGCCGTCAGCTACAGTATCGCATCAGATAGTGCACTATAGATCCCCTGAGGAACAATTCCACTCATTCTCTATTATAGGAGAGGAAGAATTGTATAAACTTGTTAAATCATCTAAACCAACAACATGTATGTTAGACCCTATTCCATCTAAACTACTAAAAGAGCTGCTTCCAGAAGTCATAGATCCTCTTTTGGCTATTATTAATTCATCATTGTCATTAGGATATGTCCCCAAAACCTTCAAATTGGCTGTTATTAAGCCTCTCATTAAAATACCACAACTTGACCCCAAAGATCTAGTTAATTACAGACCGATCTCAAATCTCCCTTTTCTGTCAAAGATACTAGAAAAGGTAGTATCCTCACAATTATATTCCTTCTTAGAGAAAAATGGTATCTGTGAGGAATTCCAGTCAGGATTTAGACCGTATCATAGTACTGAGACTGCTCTCATTAGAGTTACAAATGACCTGCTTCTATCATCTGATCATGGTTGTATCTCTTTATTAGTTCTACTGGATCTTAGCGCTGTGTTCGACACTATCGACCACGACATTCTTTTGAATAGACTAGAAAACTTAGTTGGCATTAGTGGAAGTACCTTAGCATGGTTCAAATTGTACTTATCTGACCGCCATCAGTTCGTAGCAGTAAATGAAGAGGTATCATATCGATCACAAGTGCAGTATGGAGTACCTCAAGGCTCAGTACTAGGGCCGTTACTTTTCACGCTTTACATGTTACCCTTGGGAGATATTATCAGGAGACATGGTGTTAGCTTTCACTGTTATGCTGATGATACTCAGCTCTATATTTCTTCACGGCCCGGTGAAACACACCAAATTGAGAAACTAACGGAATGTATAGTCGATATAAAAAACTGGATGACGAGTAACTTCTTACTGCTAAATTCTGAAAAAACAGAGGTGTTCATTATCGGACCTAAAAACCCCACATGTAATAACCTAGAACACTATCTAACACTTGACGGCTGCTCTGTCAATTCTTCTTCATCAGTTAGGAACCTAGGTGTGCTGTTTGATAGCAATCTTTCATTTGAAAGCCATGTTTCTAGTATCTGTAAAACTGCGTTTTTCCATCTCAAAAACATATCTAAATTGCGACCTATGCTCTCAACGTCAAATGCAGAAATGCTAATTCATGCGTTTATGACCTCAAGGTTAGACTATTGTAATGCTTTACTGGGTGGTTGTTCTGCACGCTTGATCAATAAACTACAGTTGGTCCAAAATGCAGCAGCTAGAGTCCTTACTAGAACCAGGAAGTATGACCATATTAGCCCGGTTCTGTCAACACTGCACTGGCTCCCTATCAAACATCGGATAGATTTTAAAATCTTGTTAATTACTTATAAAGCCCTGAATGGCTTAGCTCCTCAGTACTTGAGCGAGCTCTTATCACATTATAGTCCTCCACGTCTGCTGCGTTCTCAAAACTCTGGCCATTTGATAATACCTAGAATATCAAAATCGACTGCGGGCGGCAGATCCTTTTCCTATTTAGCGCCCAAACTCTGGAACAATCTACCTAACACTGTTCGGGAGGCAGACACACTCTGTCAGTTTAAATCTAGATTAAAGACACATTTCTTTAACCTGGTTTACACATAACACACTAATACACTTCTATTATTCAAATCCGTTAAAGGATTGTTAGGCTGCATTAATTAGATCAACCGGAACCGGGAACACTCCTCATAACACACGATGTACTCGTTACATCGTAAGAAGAATGGCATCTACGCTAATATTTGCCTGTTTTTTTATTATTCTGTTTCTCAGTCCGTGCCCGGATCAGATGGCGCCGGGAGATGATGTCTGCGACCCTGACCGTCGGCGGAGGCCGGACACCTGGATGAGCCCCGGGGACATATCCCCAGTGAACACCTCAACTTAAATACAATAAAACTAAAAATAAAACAAATTAACTATAATATAATAAAATACCTAACTACATAATACTATTATTGTTAGAAATTGCAACAATATAAAAATAGAAATATAATACATTTACACATTTAAAATTTAATTAAAACAATAAGTAAAAAAATAAATAATAATATCCTGGCCAGAGGAGAACTGGCCCCCCGACTGAGCCTGGTTTCTCCCAAGGTTTTTTTTCTCCATTCTGTCACAGAGGGAGTTTTGGTTCCTTGCCGCTGTCGCCTCTGGCTTGCTCAGTTGGGGACACTTAATTTCTAACGATTATCGTCAATTTGATTTCATAGATACTATTTAAACTAAACTGAGCTAGACAATGACATCTCTGAATTCAATAATGAAATGCCTTTAACTGAAAATTGAGTGTTTAATCTTATTATTATACATTACTGACACTCTATCCTCCAATTTGATACTGTTAAGTGCTTTGACACAATCTGTATTGTTAAAAGCGCTATATAAATAAAGGTGACTTGACTTGACTTGACTTAATTGTGATTTGCTTCATGCAAATATGTAAACTGGCACATTACCAGAACTTTAGTTTTATTATTGTTGTTATTAATATTACCGCCTTACCTCTAAAAAATAAACAAATAAACTAATTATTATAAATAGCCTAAATCGTATTTACCTGCGTGTCATGTGACCTTAAACTAAATTAGCATATCGGAATGATTTCTGAAGGATCATGTGACACTGAAGAATGTACTGAAGAGTAATGTTGCTGAAAATTCAGCTTTGAATCACAGGAATAAATTGTATTTTCAAGTGTATTAAAAAAAACGTTATTTTATATTGTAAACATATTTCACAATGTCATTGTTTTTAATTTGTTGACTTAATGTAGCCTTGATGAGCAGAAGAGAAAAAAAAAAAACATTGAAAATCTTACTGATCCCAAACTTTCGAACGATATTGTGTAGGCCTGTTGTAAATTTAAAAAGCAAAGGTTTACTAATCAAACAGGGTCTGATGTTGTGCTGAAACATGAAGAAACACCCTTATGAAAAAGAAGTTTATTCAAGTGTGCTATTAGTATACTTCTTTTAAACTAAAAATAGGAAAGTATACTTTTAGTCTACTTTTTATGTAATTCTCAGAAACGGGCTTTATGTACTTCTCAGAAATATACTTAAAATGACATTTAAGTATACTAAACCTATACTTAGAAAAAGTCTAAATATATTTGAGCTATGCTTGTGCTCCTAGAATCTGTTTTCATTGTTATGTGGTAGGGGACGATACTGCATATCTTCTGTACAGAAAAAACAAACAAACAAAAAAAAAAAAAACCCACAAGTGAAGAAGAAACCGAAACAACAGATGCTTCCACATGTAATCTAAGACAATCATCAGACATAAAACAGCATCAAAACTGTGTAACGTTATGGAATAAAATGTCGAACCATGAAGAAGTAATAATGACCGTCAAGCTTTGGGGTATTGATCAACTCCATCTATATTTTTTCAGCTTTTTGTTCAAAATGTTGTTTATTTCTTTATTTTTTATTTATGAAACTTACACCACATTCAAGTGTTTATAAAAAAGAATGCATGAAGCTAGAATAAAATGTGTTTGTTTACAAGCAGATACCTTGTTCTTTCTTTTGATGTTTTGTATGTTCAGATATTCATATAACAAAATATATACAAATTAATACCTAAATAGGGACATTGTAGTATACTTAAAGTATGATGTAAAGTTTACTTAAAGAAAACTTACGAGTATACTTGCAGTATAAAACTACTAAAAAAGTATTTTACTGAAACTATACTTCAAAGTGTACTAAAAATGCTACTACAAGTATTTAATTAGTAAACTATCAGTCTACCTATAAGTTCACTTTTAGTTTAGTTGCAGTACAAACTATAAACATAGATGTAGACTAGTTGCATACTTAAAGTTTACTACTGTTATACTTTACTTAAAAGTATACTTTTATATACTAGAAAGTGGGCCAATTTAGTCCCAAGGAGTATTGAAATAGTACACTTACAAGTATACTACAAGTACACTGATATTTGTATACTTATTACATAAAGTATACTTAAAAATATACTTGAACTTTACTTAAGTATACTTAATAAAATAATCTTGAAGTATACTACTCTTTGGTAAGGGCAGCAAAGGCCACAGAAGATATAACGATGTAAAGATGTATAAAGATATATATATATATATATATATATATCAAGATGATGTGGAGGTTGAACAAGTAGTTTTGAGAATTTCATTTCTGATCTGAGAAATGCACCAAAGACAGAAAAAACTGTAAGCTGATTTTGGCATTTTACATCTTGATGGGATAACAGTGACCTTAGGTATACAATATTAATCCAATTGCAGTTGTTAGTGAAAATTGCACTAAAATGTTTCAATGACAAAATATTGCACTAAATTAAAATTTCAAATGTAACAAATAAGTTACAATATTGATGTTGCAATACTGGTAGCACTAATATATATATATATATATATATATATATATATATATAATGATATATGATACAAAAAGTAACAATTTTGAAATATGTTGATGGTTGTATTTTTTTTTTTTTTTTGTCTTTTATCTCAGTATTACTATCAGTGTTGTATAAGGGTTTTATGCATAATAGTAACCCTAGAATGTGATCAAACAGTTTAAAATATCTGGGCTAAGATATAAGAAGATTCACACACACACACACACACACACACACACACACACACACACACACACACATCAAAAAATTATTATTGATTATTCCAAAGTGTTACTAATGACACATCACTTGGATATTTTCATGTCTGGGGAAAATTAAACGGGTTAATGTACAATTTTTTTTTATTTTTTATTTTTTTACAAACATTAAAATAATATGGTCATTTAAAAAAAAAAAATATATATATATCATGAAATTGTATTATTTGTGTCCTGATGGAAAATAGCAATAAATTCATTTTCTGATGTCTCTCTTTATGCGTTAAATGACAATTTATGCAGTAATACTGTGTCACCGTGAAAAGGAAACGCCCGTCTTTACGTCCACTTTGACCGCGCCCAGCCCCCTTACCGTGAGCGCGCGACTAGACGCGCAAAACAAAACAAAAGCGCGCTGAAGCTGAGAAGACTGTGTACTTTTAAAGCGCGCTGATCTAACGACATCAGCATCCACAGCACCTCACCCTCAACAGGTTACAGCAAACACACTTAAAAGGGTTTGCCAGTTAACCTCAAACATCAAAACTAATAAGACTGAATCAGTCGGACTAAGTTATACATCAACGAAGAAGCATATTTACGGTTAAGTCAGGTGGAAATACATTCTTAAAGTAACAATTGCATATTTACGTCTGTTAAAGTATCTAGTATAGTGTAGTGTAGCATAGTGGCCTATAGGCTCACTGAGCAATCTAGTTATTATTTATGTAAATAGGCTAATTGATTGATTATTTATTTAGTAAAAATTAACTTAACTTGCTTGTCTGGTTTGCATGTTTGCAGAGGCAGCAAATATGGCCACAAATAACGGTGAGTGATCCTGACAGCTCTCTGTTCAGTTGCTGATTTACAGTAAGTTACCTCAAAGACAAACCCTGGCTTTCACATGACTCTAGGGTTGCCAACTTCAGAAAAGAAAAATAGGGGACAATCGTGGTTTTTCATAGAAAAATAAGGGACAGAATAAGGGACACACACATGCATATATATATATATATATATATATATATATATATATATATATATATATATATATATATATATATATGTATATCTCAGTAAGGGACCAGTAAGATTTTTTTTATTTATTTATTTTTATTTATTTAATTTTTTTTCACTGGAGTCTCTTATGCGCATCAAGGCTGTATTTATTTGATTAAAAATACAGAAAAAAAACAGCAATATTGTGAAATATTATTGCAATTTCTAATATTGGTTTCCTATCTTAATATACTTTAAAATAGAATTTATTTCTGTGATGCAGTTACTTCTGTTACTTCAGTCTTCAGTGTCACTTGATCCTTCAGAAATCATTCTAATATGCTGATTTATAATCAGTGCTGAAACTAAAATAGAAATCTTTTCTAACAATAAAGTCTTTACTATCACTTTTTATCCATTTAACACATCCTTGCTGAATAAAAGTATTAATTTCTTAAAAAAACAAAACAAAACAAAAAAGTTTGAATAGTAGTGTATATTGTAAAGACAAAATTTCTATTTTGAAAATACACCAGTCACGTGCACAAGTAGGGCTCAACCCTTTACGTCTGTCTGTTTTACAAATATTGAGGCAATGAAAGCTCATAACCCGCTCTATCTGGACTGAATGAACTGAAGTTGTTGAAGTAGCAGTGTTGCCAAGTCCGCGGGTTGAAGCGACCTCAATAACGTGATATTTAGCCCCTGGAATGCCTATTTACCAGGGGAACCCCGCCAAAAAAACATGTATGTTACCCCCCGGAACGCGATTTTTAATGGGGACCCCCCCTCGAAATGCAATTGGGCTAGTTTTGGGCTAGTTTTGAGTAGCAATTGGGCGGGTTTTGGGCTAGTTTTGAGTAGCAATTGGGCGGGTTTTGTTGTGAAAACCTGGCAACCCTGCACAGCAGCTGAACAAAGTCTAGCAATGGAAAAATATCTTGTTGTTTGAATAAGTACAGTGTTTTCTTTATGCAAGAAACACTAAGGCTCATATTTTATGTATTTGAGGTCTGAGACAGGTGGGACCCGAGAGAGAGGGCTAGCATTTGCCATATTAGTCATAGCCAACAGCCTACACTTAAATAGCCTGTGCATACAGACAGTAGCAATTCATCTTTAATCAAATGAGATTTTGGCCAAATGTATTTTACAACAGGAAAAACTGAGCACCCATATAGCTACAACAAACTTTGTTACCCGTTGATGAAAACGTAATGTTTTAATGACAGACAAAATGCACATTTGCACACATTTGCTGGCTAAAAACCCCGTAACTGCATTTGAGTGATATATTTCTAAGAAATTTCTTTGATTTATGATTGCTGATACACTTAATTTGTTAACATTTAATCATATTATATGGTCGCATGGTTAATTCATGTTTATGCTGTTAATATGCACGTATTCGCTAGCAAGCTAATTTTTTAATCTAGCTCGTTATCTTCACATGTATAAATGCAGTAAAACATGGTTTTACTACAGTAATGTTGTAGTAAAAAAAAACATTACAGTATCAGATCACTGTGAAATTAGGAGGGGAGAGCTCTGACACAATTCAGACTTTTCACTGCAACTGTACTTTTCACAATATTTAATAAATTTTTTCACTGCTGGCTTATTTTAGGAAAAGTGTAGTGAATAAGAAACCTTCAAGAGACCAACATCCCTGGTCCTCCACAGTATCAAGTTTTGTCAGGTAGGCGGACACATTGAATGAAATGAATGCACTATGTTTTAGGTCGGTAATGTTTTTTATTTCATATTTTTGTGTTTTTAGGGGATTTTATGGTACTAAATTATATTTATAGAATAGTTATGATCCATTTATTACCTGTTAATCACTTTTTGAGCATAGACATGAAAAATGAAATTTTTTCAGTTTCAGCACATGCCCCTCAAAAGGTCTGTGCACGGCCCTGATATACACTGTTCTTTTTAACTTTTTATCAAAGAATCCTGAAAAAAATATCACAGGTCCCAAAAAGTATTAAGCAGCACAACAGTTTCCAACACTGATGATAAATCAGCATATCAGAATGATTTCTGAAGGATCATGTGACACTGAAGACTAGAGTAATGATGCTGAAAATTTAGCTTTGATCACAGAAATAAATTACATTTTAAAGTATATTAAAATAGCAAACTGTTATTTTAAATTGCAATAATATTTCACAAAATTAGAATTTTTTCCTGTATTTTTGATCAAATAAATGCAGCCTTGATAAGCATATGAAACTTCTTTAAAAAAACATTAAAAATCTTACTGATCCCAAACTTTTGAACAGCAGTGTGTATGTGTGTGTGTGTGACTAAGTATACTACAGTATATATGAAAATGCATTTTTTTTTTCAATTAAAGAGAACTTATAGAGTTAAAATGGACTGCTTTTGGTGCTTGCCACTTCATTGGTCAATTTGTGTTTTAAGAATGAGATCCAAGATTAAGAATATGCTGGAAGTTACTTAAATGTAAATTGTTTTATCTGTTTAACATTACCTACAATAGAGAAAGACGACTTCCCTTATTGATCACGTCTTACCTCAGGTAAAATGCATGTTTTCTTGCGTGGCTGGATGTTAGACTCATGAAAAATAATCACGTTGTTTGCATTCATCAAAACTAATTTGCTGAGGTCAAAATGCGGACATTACAAAAAAACAAAAAAAAAAAAAAAAAACTCCGGCGACCAGCCGACAGAGGATTCCGCTTGGTCTTAAAAGCCTTCCTCGAATGGCAATGTTCACAAATCAAACACTTGTCCAAAAGGTTTGATAAATTCTCAATTTATAGTTGGTTGTTCGTAGGTGGTCAAATGGCATATGCCTTAAATACGGGACAAACTGTGTTCCGTATTGCTTTCATACTAAACGCTTCTTTGATGCCCTAAATACGGGACGATTCTGTATTATACGGAACGGTTGGCAAATAACTAAATAAATGAGTGTCAAATGAGTGTCAATTAATGTTCTTTGATACTCTTTAAACCACAGGTTACCCAATTGACCTCCAACCACAGAAAGATGAATTTCATCCCGCCCCTCCTGATAACCAGGGACCAGCCAAACCAGGCCAAGGTAAGGGAATCTAAGGAAGTTTTGATTTTTCAAAACTTTTCCAGATCCTCCAGCTTAACACATCATTTTCTTCCCTTTGCAAGGTGAAGTGTCTGTGATGCCCGTTCCTGAAAGAGCCGCTGGCTGCCCTCCAGGACTGGAGAACCTGACCCAGGTAGAGCTTACAGCTCAGTACGCCTCTGTAGACAGTGATGGAGTTTCCTTTCTTTTTTGCTCTCTGAAATATGATAGTATCTTCTCAAGAAATGGTGACTCAGCTTGCATTGGTTTTCTGGGCTTTGAAATTATCAAATAAATGTTCCACTTCTTGGAGGAACTGTATATTACTTGTGAAATACTTTAGAAAACCTTTTAAAAATGAATATCATGCCATCCAAAGTCCTTAAGACGGTTTTCTACATTTATTCCCTTTTTACAACACAGATTGATCAACTTCTTGTACAGCAGAAAGTTGAGCTGGCTGAAGGTAACGTTGTGATGTTTGTTTTAGTTTCCTTTTCACCGATATTATTCGAATAGTTTGCAAGTTTTTAAATTTAATGACTATTATCTCAACATAATAGAAATCAACACACAAACACACACACACACACACACAAGTTTTACACATGAACAATGAGATTGTTAGTAAAATGAATGTACTCATAAAGTAATTGTAACCTCTATTATTTTTATGTGGGCTTTTTTTTTTATCTGCCATTTACTGCTATATAATTACTAAAAATTTGAAATTTTGTTTAAGTTTGTAAAACCTCTGGTGCTGCTAATTCAATGAAATGAATGCACTATATTTTAGTTCGGTAATGTTTTTTATTGAATATTTTTGTGTTTTTAGAGGATTTTATGGTTACATATTATATTTATAGAATAGTTATGATCCATTTATTACCTGTTAATCACTTTTTGAGCATAGACATGAAAATGAAATCGCCAGCTCAAACTCGAGAAAATCTTGAATGCTTTGGAGCACAGAGTTAAGTTTGGTCACATTTTCACTTTTTCTATTTGAATCATGTCCATGATTTTCATGGCAAGTGCCAAAACCGAACAGTTTCGTACAGTTCAGATGAAGTAAAAACTTCTAAAAAACAAAACATTTTTTTGGTCAAAAATGACCGAAAAGTTAATTAAATTAGGCTGAAAATACTGTATATATTCTCTCTGGATATTTTCTGTCACTATTACTGTATAAGCGCCTCAGCCACAATATTTTACCTTGTTTTTGTGTAACTTCTGTAATCTGTAATATTAAACCATCCAAACACACTTCTATGGAGTTTGTCTGATAATATGGTAGATGGCAACAGCTGCCAGGCAGAATTGGGCTGTAACCGAGGTGGGGCTTACCGATGGATCAGGTAATGCATTGCACAAAACTTGACAAAAACATGGATCTTTATTTTGTTTTTGTTGTGTCACATCACAGTTATTATGGGCTGGGAGAGCAATAATAAGTACAAAGTGAAGAACAGGACGGGGCAGCAGGTGTTCTTCGTGGCTGAGGAGAACGACTTCTGTTACAGACAGCTCTGTGGACCCCTGCGCTCATTCGTCCTCCATGTTCAGGATAACACGGGACAGGAAGTGATGACGCTCACACGTCCTTTGAGGTGTGGAAGCTGCTTTTTCCCCTGTTGCCTGCAAGAGGTAATACATATTCTCTGTCACTTTTATTCAGTTTTCAAAGCCTTGGATTTGAATCTCAGGCTTCACTGTTAAAGATATAAGCTGGTTGGTGAAAGATTGTAGGTTCAAACTAGATGCATGTACTATCATCATTGTGCTGTTTCTGTGGAGAAAAGAATCCTTTTACAATCCATCCAAATCTCCTGATGGATCTTAAATTTGCATTAAACTCTTTAAATGGTTAATTTCTTTAAGACAATATCCAAACGTTTGAACAATAGTGTACATTGACTTGAATATATATCTTCTATAATGAACATGTTTTTAATTTCTGAATTAATTAAATTGTGAATTAATTACAGTGAAGAACAAAAGCCTGATTAACAGAATGAAGTTACTGAAAATAAAGCTTTATTAAATAATTTGGTATTTAAAAAAATGGCTTCACTGATTAAGAACATTATTGTATACATTGTCCACAAAAATAAAGTGCCACTTACATGCAGGAAAATAAATAAATAAATACATATTTACATACTACATTAAATAGGAAATGATATCATAGAGAGGACCCCTTCAGATTTTAATGACTGTGTGTGACAAGGTCAATAAGTCTCCTAAAATATCAGATAATTTGACCTTGCAATGAAACTGCTAATGAAACTGCAAGGTTAGTTGAGGTTGTAAAATGGCATGTGGTGCGACTTACCAAAAATGTAATGTCCTGATTGTATTATAGTATTAATAATTCATGATTCAACATACTTCTCACTTTCATGGATTCATGGACGCTCTTATATGTCTTTGACCCTGTTAATATTTTAGACATCCAGCCGATGCATTTCATGTTTTCAAATCAACTTCATCAATGTACTGTTACGAATGGTGTGTTGCATGATGGGAACTCAGCAAAGCCAGCATCATTGGTCATGCTTGTGATTGAATTAACAGCTTATATGCAGTGTATAATTGTGAATAATCATAAAGATGTACACAGCAAAATCCCCGGTGTCAAATTAACACTGCTGGGTGTCTATATGTGTCCACACTACAGAGTGTTAAAAGTGACACTGAAGCGGTGTTGAAGTGAATGAGATAATTAAGTTATTAATTAATTAAGTGATGATTGAGCATTAGTGATGAACATCTGCTGTTAACAAGCACAATCACTGAAGAGAAACAACAAGAACAGAAAAAAAGAGAAACACAACAACAACAACTGACTTCCAGTCACAGCCTTAGATCAAATCAACTGAAATAAAACACATTAAATCTCTCAAGATCTCAGCAGAGGAGGAATAAACAACTCCATAAACAGCATTTCCAGGTTCACTTATTACTAACCAGGGGTGCATTCCCCAAAAGCATCGTTAGCTAACTATGGTTGTAAGTTCCATTGAACTCTATTGGTAACGACGGAACTTGCGACCATGGTTGCTTTTGGGAAACGCACCCCAGTTTGACTTTATTTCTGTCATACAAAAGTTCTTATTGAGAATTAAGAGAGGTTTATTTTCACATTTTATTGAATTTCATTAAAAGGTTACCATCATTGTGATCAGTCTTTAGTTGGGCTCTTCACCCTTGAATTTATAATGTTCATTTTATTAATCTCTGGCTGTTGTAACTCTGTGTTTACAAAACATATTATTATAGCAAAGAAAACCAGGAGAACATGTGATCATGTGATGTTGGCTGCTTGATGCTGGCAAAATAATCTTGTACTGGCTTGATTCACTGATTGTTATGTTTTACATTGTTGACTTTAGTAGCCCTTTGTTTCTACAGATTGTGATTTTGACCATGTGAACAATTTCATAAAGACGTTGTGCACAAGAAGTTTTTATTTATGGCACACATAGACATGAAGAATCTGCACGTGAATCTCAACAATGGTGGCAATCAACAAAATGTTCAGATAAACTGATTTTTGAACATCACAAAATAAGCTACTAAAAAGTCACAACAAAACATAGCAACAATTAAAGCAAATAGTAAGAATAAAAAAAAATACTAAGACAATTCAGGTGCATAATTTATTCGTGTTGCAATGCATTCTGGGAGCCATGGATGAGTTTTGATTGGTGCACCCAGAATACACTGCAGCATGAGGATTTTTGTTTATTGTCACCATTGTTGAGATCCATATGCTGATTCTTGATGAATGTTTGCATCTTAGTTATACAGATGTTCAAAATGTCTAGTGTGCAAAGTGTTTCTAAAATTCATCAAATCATCTGATTAAATACTTACTTTTATCAGTAATATTGAGTTAATTTTACGTAACACAGAATCAGGCCATTACACTACAAATAAGTTTTTACTAATAACCTGCCAGCACCACCAGATTATGTTTTTTTTTTTTTTTTTTATGGCTTTTTGCCATAACATATGTGTTTCACAAACACAGAGTTACAGCAGCCAGAGAAAAACTGATGTTATAAAGTCAAGGGTCAAGAGCCCAACTAAAGCAAACACTGATCACCTTAATGGTGACTTTAAACGAAACATTCTAAACCTCTGTTCTCAAAAAAAAAAAAAAAAAAACATTTTAGATTTTGAGGGATTTTGCTGTGTACTATATTTCAAGAATAATTATGCCTAAAAATCAAATCACTGTTTATGTGTCTTGACTGTCCTCCTCTTAGCTGGAAATCCAGTCTCCACCGGGCAGCCCGATTGGATATGTGGTCCAGAATTGGCATCCTTTCCTTCCTAAGTTTACAGTACAGAACGAGAACCGAGAAGCAGTTCTGAAGATCGTGGGGCCGTTCTGTTCATGCAGATGTTGTGTGCATGTGAACTTTAATGTATGAAACATACAAGACAGAAACATTGACGATAGTTTGACCATTTGACTTGATCTCAGACATAAAAATATAAGACCACGTGATCCTTTTATAATACATACCACAAGACATTTTTCATTATCATCTTGCATCTAAACAGGTTTTGTCCGTGGATGAATCAACAAAGGTGGGCAGAATCGCTAAACAGTGGTCAGGTCTGCTGAGAGAAGCTCTCACTGATGCAGACCACTTTGAAATCTCCTTTCCTATGGATCTGGACGTGAAGATCAAAGCTGCTCTTTTTGGAGCCTGCTTTCTCATAGTAAGCAGAAATAAGGCATTATCATACGCCAACATATTTCTGCTTAGACCAATTTGTATCTGTCTAATCTTGCTCTATAAGCTCTGTGTGTTTCAACGCAGTGAATAATCTGATATTGTTCTTCTCTTGTAGGACTTCATGTTCTTTGAACAAAATTTGCTGGATGTCCTGTAAGTACACAAATATTGCATATGGATATTTTAAAATGTCCACAACATAATTTGTCAACACATAGTTCTAATCATTGTCTTTCAATTAGTCTTTCAGGTTGAATTTTGAACTCCTTACCCTGGATTCAACCATGGATTCAAATGTGGATCACTCCTCTAAAAATTATTTTACATATTACTATTACATTATACAGTAATAAATACATTATTCCTTCCGTACCGTTCATGATCCACCACTAGCTGACAGCAATTCCCTTTACAATAATTTTCAGATGCGCTCAGTATCAACAAAGTACCTGCTCTAAATGTTTTGCCCAAAAATTATCTACGAGCTATTAAAGAGAACTTTAAAGTCAGCATTAAACTGAAGTTGTGATAGTCCTTTTTTCCCTATTGTGATGTATATCCGTGAACACCTCGATCAGCTGCTTCAGGTGTGTTTGTTGGAGCTTTATTCTGCAGGACATTGGCTCTCCAGGATCAGGGTTGGAGATCTCTGCAATATTCAATATCCCGGAAATCAAGCGTGCGAGGGAGAATGTCCACGTTCTGTATGCTGTAAAATGAGCATCACTTCTCAAAATGTTACCATTTTAAAATTCTTTTGGTCGCCCATGTCATCATGTGTTGCGAATAAAATCAGAAATGCATTTCCATCTGTACAGTACAAACGATTCCAACTGCCCCAACTACGTTTATGCAGAAGTTTGGGCACTCCTGATAATTATCACAATTTCAATTTATAATCTGCTGGCCTTTCGAAGCAGCAACTTCATTTGGATATAATTTAAACCTTATGGAGCAGCAACATTTCAGTTCTGAAATAACTTTTATTGAATCAACAGACACAATGCAATGTGAATCATAACAAATACAGAGAGGTGCAAAAATTTGGGCACCCTAATGGAATAATGACATAGTAGAGCCACCTTTTGCTGATAAAAAGCCTGTAGATGCTTCTTATAGCCTCTGATAAGTCCTTGAATCCTGACTGCAGGATTTTGGACCTGTCTTCCTTGCAAAATTTCTCCAGTTCAGTCAGGTTTGCCCAGCTTGGACTGGCCGCTTCAAATCAATTCGTAGATTTTTGATGATGTTCAAGTCTGGGGAGTGGGATGGCCATTCAGCAACATTGTATCTTTTTCTGGGCAGGAATTGCTTGGTAGATTTGGAGCAGTGCTTTAGGTGATTGTTCTGCTGAAACAACCAACCCTGGCATAGCTTCGACCTGTTAAACTGATTCTTGAACTTTGTTCTTGAGAATCTGCTGATTAGTGATGCATGGATCACGGTTATATCCTTAGGTCGGGTAATCAAAAAATAGATTCTGATTAATTACAGGTAGGTCGCGGGTGGATGATTTCTGATAAATCATTAATGATGCACATACTAATTTCATTCTATAAAATATGAATGTGTTTTAAATGTATTTTTTTCATCAGGCAGAGAGACAAATTTCTTTTTTGTGTGTGCTCGCCTGTTGTAGTGATAGAAACCGTGACATTGCAGATAAAGTTTGAAGAGCGTAAAGTCTGTGTTTATGCTATTAAGAAAGTGTAGGCCAGGGGCCTCCTACCTTATTTTATTCAGGAGCTACTTTTTTAAATGAAAGTGGCTGAGAGCTACTTATATTATACAATACTTAAATCTCTTATATAATGTATCAATCCAAACTGTTATACACGGCATTGTTAAAATGTGCTGGAAATATTAAAAAAGTACTGATGCACACACTGAAACAGAAAACGATTTAAGACTCAGATTCCATCCGATACAGCCAAACATCGCAGAGTTATCAAGCAGATTATCTCAGTAGTTTATTTAAAATACCCGAAAGGTTGCATGCAAATGACGTGTTTGATAAAAGGGAGTTATTTTGCAAAGGTATGTGTTACATGAGCGTGTTTTTAAAATATTGTGTGACTAGCGAGAGAGAAGGGGCCCGCTTCCACCTCGGGGAATTGCGACTTTTTATTCTGTATTTCCCGCAGTTCCCTCACAATATCTGTAGTTAATATTGGTTAAAAGGGAGGGGGAAATCCTGCCCATATCCAGCTAGATAAAAAAGATAAAAGCACTGAAGTTCATTTACTGAAGTGGTATTCAGGAACTGTGAATGAATTACTGAAAAAATTACTGCAAAATAATAATAATAATAATAAAATAATAATATCGGCTATAATAACATCCTCAAAACAAAAAAAAACAAACAAAAAAAAAAGATTACTTTAGATCAAGTTTAAATATTAATATGTACGTACAGTAGGCCTACAGGTCA
Organism: Spinibarbus caldwelli; assembly: GCA_039654775.1. Classification (NCBI taxonomy): domain Eukaryota; kingdom Metazoa; phylum Chordata; class Actinopteri; order Cypriniformes; family Cyprinidae; genus Spinibarbus; species Spinibarbus caldwelli. Next base: position 33,770,476 of record CM077230.1, on the reverse strand, counting down.
AAAGTTAGTTTTTAATGTTTTTGAAAGAAGCCTCTTATGCTCATCAAGCTATACATTTATTTGATCAAAAATAAAGAACAGTATTGTGAAATAGAAAAGTAAAAAGAAACAAACAAAAAACAACAACAACCAAACAGCATTTATTTTAAAAAGTAATAATAAAAAAAAAGAATAAAAAAGTCTCACAATATTATAGTTCTTTCTGTATTTCTGATCAAATAAATGCAGACTTGATAATCAAGCGACTTTAAAAATAGAAACGTGTCCAAACTTTTGACCAGTACTAAATAAGAATATACAAATTTTAAAATGAAAATAAAAAGGTTAGGGATCATATTTGTTTCAACTGCTTTCAACAGCCTCCAAATCTCTAGAACCGGCTCTGGTCCCCGGTTTATGTTTCACAGTTTTGAGTAAAACACGTCGGACTGCTGGTGGGCTGACAATAAAGATGGGGCATCCCTGTCAAAAACCAGTCATGAAACTGGCGGACTCTCCTGTAGGTGGCGCATAGTCTTTGGTAATGTCTGAAAAACGTCCACACGGCACGTGTGTTCATCATTTCCGTGCAGGGTTTAGCTGAGCTGGGGGTTATACATGGCTCTGAGGAGAGCAGTGATCGTGCCGGGAAACGGCGCAGGGAACATTGAGCACTGCAACTGGTACGGATGGGCAAAGAAACGAATAAACGAGGTACGATTAGACAATTAAATCATTTAGACAGACAGGATTCATTTCACCTCACAACCCTGTAAACCCACATGTGAAAAAGTAGTCTGAAAATCATTTTCTTAAAATGGAACAGTTACAAAATATTCAGAATTCTGATAGCTTGTGATGTGAATGATGAGTATAGCAGATACTTTAATAAATCACTCTATATCTTCCAGCATTATGCCTTATGATGTGTGTTTTTTTGTTTTTTTTTAAATGCTTTGTTTTATGATAAAAGCTCTGAATTTGCATTCTGGGGGGCAAAACATATAATGCAGTGCTGCACAGTGATGACTGAGAGATGAACAAACAATACATAAAAGTTATTATTACATTTACTTTATAAAAATCAGTAAATGTTCACAGCAGAAAGATGTGAACCATGATGGTTTGTCAGCAATGTTTTGCTCATGTTAGAGGCTTTATACACTTTCATATCAAATATGATTTACAGTGTTTACAGTGATTGAATAATATATGATGTATTTTTTAAATCATATTCACAGATTCCAGATGTGTCTTGTACGCTGAAGAACATGCCGGATCCTGGTAGCACAAGTTGACATAACTATATTACATGAGATCTGAATGATATATATCTGGTATAATATATTCTATTTGAATTGACAGTAAGTGCCAGAGAGAGCATCTGGCTGCCGTTCATGGAGAAGGAGCTGAAATGTGATGAAGAGACGGTCATCATCGGACACAGTTCAGGAGCCGCTGCAGCCATGAGGTACTGCTGACCCTCACGAAAAATAAGTTTATTCCAGTGTGCTATTAGTACACTTCTTTTAAGCTAAAAATAGGAATGTTTACTTTTTATGTACTTCTCAGAAATATACATAAAATGACATTTAAGTATACTTGACTTACTAGTAGTTTACTGAGACTATACTTCAAAGTGTACTAAAATGCTACAAGTATTTAATTAGTAAACTATTAGTATACCTATAAGTTCACTTTTAGTATAGTTGAAGTACAAACTAAAAACATAGAGGTAAACTAGTTGTGCACTTCAGGTTTACTACCGTTATACTTAAAGCATACTTACTTTTATATACTAGAAAGTGGGCCAATTTAGTAAGAAGTATTGAAATAGTACACTTACAAGTACACTACTAGTACACTGAATTTGTGTACTTGCTACTTAAAGGATACTTAAAAATATACTTGAACTTTACTTAAGTATACTTAATAAAATAAACTTGAAGTGTACTTCTTTTTCGTAAGGGGAGTGATTCTGCCTGTCAGCAATGCACACTTGAGTAGGTTTGCTTTCATGCTTATTAAGCCTATAATATTTATTAATAAGGAATTTACTTGATCCTTTTTTTGAAGAAATGTAATTAATACACTTCTGCTTCTTATTTGGTTCACTACTTCTCCTGTTGATATGGGATATAGTGAAACATTTGAATGATCACAAGTGATTCTTGGGCGGGATTCGATTCTTCTCCACTTGAATGATCAATCTCTGAGCCAACACATTTTTTAAATTAAAGTATAATTAAAAGTATAATAGTGGTGTCAAACGATTAATCACGATTAATCGCATTCAAAATAAAAGTTTTTGTTTACATAATATATATGCGTGTACTGTGTATATTTATTATGTAGGCTATATATAAATGCCCACACATGCATGTATATATTTAAGAAAAATGTTATGTTTATATATTAAATATATTTATATATAATATAAATTATATGAATATACATATATGCATGTAAATATTTTCAAAATATATACATGCATGTGTGTGTATTTATGTATACATAATAAATATACACATCACACACACACATATTAGGTAAACAAAAACTTTTATTTTGGATGTGATTAATCGTTTGACAGCACTAAAGTATAATACTTGCAGACAAATATTTATAGCCCCAAAAAATTGAATGTCTGCTAAACTGACGAAATGGCTTAAAACCCATCTCTTCCATCTTTATTTGACCCTCTAACTCTAGAATTCTCTTTTCTAATTCTATTTTATCTATCTGCCTTCTTTTTATTAAAAAAAAAAATCCACACACACACACTTGACCCTCTATCAATTGCATATTTATTCTCTAACTGCTAGCTTTTCTTGAAAAACTAACACTAGCTTTCTGTTCTATATTCTATCTACTTGTTTTCTTTAAAAAAAAAAAAAAAAAATACCTTGCTAGGTATACTGCGTTAGACTAACTGAGACTTGTCATAGCGCTTGCATGTTGTTGCTCTTTTGTTGGTTTTGATTGCTTCTATTGTCCTCATTTGTAAGTCGCTTTGGATAAAAGCGTCTGCTAAATGTAAATGAAATGCATGGTTTTAAATGCATGTGTGATGAACATTTCTAAACAATTTGTTTTAAACTGATTGTTTGCTTTTGATGGGCTTTAGGTATGCAGAAACACGCAGAGTTTTTGCCATTATTCTGGTAGGTGCGTACACATCAGACCTGGGAGATGAGAATGAACGCGAGAGCGGTGAGTTTGAGTAAAAATCACTCATAACATCAGTCATCATCGAGTGTGTGCTAAATGTACTACTTATTCTTATTTCCCTCAGGATATTTCAGCCGGCCGTGGGAATGGGAGAGGATCAAAACAAACGTGAAGTACATAATTCAGTTCGGATCTACAGACGACCCCTTCCTGCCCTGGGAAGAGCAACAGGAAGTGGCTGATGGACTAAAGACAGATTTACATAAATACTCAGACCGCGGACATTTCCAGAACACAGTCTTTCCAGAGCTCATCGACGCAGTAAAAAAGCTCAAAACCAACAGCTAAATATAAAAGCTCTCCCTTTATCCTCTGTGTATTTACAAAATACACTCATTTGATTTCTTAGGGGCCAAATGAATCACGTATCAATGGCAGTGTATTATTGTGGCATATGTTGAAACTGTCCATTTTCATTTATTTTCAATACAAGTATAATCATGTAAATCCTTAAATACTCAAGTTTTCTTTACAGTAGTACACAGAATGCCCATGAAAACAGAGACAAAACATAGCAATTAGTACAAAACCAATGACGTACAAGTAATGGCACTTACAGCAGTCAAACACAAACAGCATCCAAAACCAACCAAACACTGATCTCAGTTCAAGTTATTACAATTATAATAAAGTCCACACATGAGGGTTTTGTTGCTCATATGTATAGATAAAAACCTATATTTAAACAGGGAAGGTTAAAATGTAAATTCTGGTTCTAATCAGTTATAGCACCATTAACATAAACATTTAATTTAATTGAAATATACACATTCTGTTATTTGGTTGAGGAGCTGTTAATGAAATTCATTCATTCTTTTAATAGTGGACTGAAATAAAGCATTCATTTTTACTCAATCCAGTAACACTGACTTCATGTAAACAACTATAATCTAAAGTCTAACTCAAATGACGAAAGCAGTCATTTACTCGTCCACGTTGTTCTAAACACATTACCTTGAGATTTCCTCAAAACACATACAAGACATTTAGCAGAATGCTCACGCTGTTCTTTACAGCAACAATTTCATTTCCTCTGTCACGCAAAGCATGACAAAGTATTGTACTTTTATGCAACCTTTTTAGAGCTCAAAAGGCTCGTCTTTATTGACTTCCATCTGTATGGAAAACTGCATTCTGGACATTCTGCATTGTTTTATTGTTTTTCCCACATGTCTTTGAACAACATATGAGCGAGTAGGTAACCATTTCAAATTTTAGGTGAAAAAAAAAAAAATAAAAAAATTCAGCCGTTCTCATAAAACTGCTGTCATAAGAATCATATATTGCTTCTATAAACCTGAGATTGGAAGTAAAGTGCACTTAGCCAAACCAAACCATCATGTAAACCTGCTTACTCTGCTACAAGTTATTTAAACAGCTATATCTTTTCAGAACAGCAGTTATCTGTAACCCATGAGGTTATAGCGTCACGTTCATCAGTAATGGCCTATCAGACACATGAGAGTGTGATGAGAAAGAACACAGTCCTAACCCAACAGAGCAGCTGTGTGGCACGTCATGCTTCAGGAACTACACGGTCTTTTTCCTCCGTGCTTTGGCGTATCCTCTTCCAAACCAGCCGCCCTGAACCGCTGTAGCTTCACCCTGAGCGTCTGCCGAAGCGTCCTCCAGAGCAGCAGGCGTTATCTCTGTACGAGTGTGGCTCTTCTGCTCTTGTGGACAGAGTGGTTTAGCCAAGCTGAAGATGGGGTCTTGTGATCTGTTATTCATACAAATTACAGGCAATATTAATAACTGACAGCTGCTTTAGATGAAAATATATGACTTTATATATGACTATCAGGCTTGAGGCCATGTTATATGATGAATACGATGACCTAAAAAACAAGCGTTTTAGCACTTCCTGTTCTGCTGTCCTGTAGTCAGTGGCTGTGCCAATTATTCATGTAGCATGGTCTCTCTTACCATACTGCTTTGTGCTTAGCGAAATCCAGTCTTTATAATAGGAATCCATGCGGTCAGGTATTTTGTCTGAGGCTAGAAGTTTACCCCACAACCATTTTGCAACAGGTTCACATTTATCATGCAAATTTGCTGCGTTGACCAACAGAAAGCTGCATGGTTTGAAAGCGACTTCTGTCTGAGCTCTGCTTCATGTATTTTAGTGCTGTCAAATGATTAATCGCATCCAAAATAAAAATTTTTGTTTACATAATAGGATATGCATGTGTGCTGTGTATATTTATTATGTATATATAAATGCATGTACACATGCATATATTTCAGAAAAATGTTTATATATTAAATATATTTATAATATAAATTATATGAATATAAATACAGATGTAAATATTTTCAAAATATATGCTGTATGTATGTGTATTTATATATACATAATAAATATATACAGAACACATATTATGCAAACAAAACAAAAAATCTTGACAGCACTAGTATCTACACTGCTGGCAGTGGAAGTTTTTGCCTGCTAATGTTACTGCACCTTAGCAGTATATTACACACATGTATTCAGTGTTAAGTGGGTCTTGCCTGTTGTAAACGGGAATTTCCAAACTCAGCTCCTCCATCAGAAGACCCATCACAGTATCACACTTGCCATGAATTTTCAGAGTGGCCAGGTTATCTTTTGGTGTCCACTAAAATAAGGAAAACACCAAGCTGTTAGATCATGTAAACCGAAAGCCACATTTCATTTTATGAAAAACAGAAGGAGGAAGAGCGGTTTTATGAAGAGAAATATTACCTGTAGATTTACAATGTACAGCTTTGGTCTTTTGTTGGCTGGTCTGTTCATGCACCACAAGCACGAGTATTTCTTCAACACCTGAGGGACAAACACACAATACATGGCATCAGCTGCATTATTTAGTTCTAAACAATGTCATTTTGACAAATATTGCAACATGTTAAACTTTTAACATCTCATATTGCTGCTGCTTACATAAAAGCTTAAATAACACAAGAAAATAAATACCAAGCACCAGCAGTCTAAGATTTAAGCCACGCCCCTCTGGATTACATAATTTAAAGGGACAGTTCATCCAAAATTTAAATTCTGTCATCATTTACTCATCCTCTTGTCATTCAAACCTGTATGACTGACTGTGGAACATAATTTATTGGAACATTATATATTTTGAAAGTATAACATAGTGATGCCCGCTTTCGAAGCACTGCTTCGTGAAGCTTCGAAACTCTTGTGAATCATTTGTTTCGAAACAGTGGTTCGGAGCACGTATCAAACTGCCAGAGTCACGTGATTTCAGTAAACAAGGCTTCGTTAAGTCATAACTGTTTCGAAACATTTCATGCGAGTTTGTTTGAATCGCCCCCCCAGTGGCGAACCATTGAACCAGCATTTATGGTTTTTACCTGATTTCGGATCAGTTTTATCAATTTGTAGACATTTTTAATGAGTCATTTGTATAACTAAAAGGATGAGAAGCAGTTACTAGTCTCTTACTGGCCTCAATACACAAGCTCTCCGTAAAACAAACAAAGCAAGCCCTGCAAATTAATATTAAATTGTTTAAAAACCACATATTATACAGACACTTCATATTTAATGGTATTTTATTATTTTTATTGCATTTAATGCATTATACTTTCAATAAAAAAAATTGGTTTTTAAAAGCTGTTTTTATGCATGTTTTAGTTTTTGTTGCATTTACACACTTTTGACCAGCAGGCGCTTCGAAAAAGTGAATCATTTTGTGAAGCAACTGGTTCAATTGATTTGAAGCTTCAAAAAGGTTTTTTTCTCCCATCACTACTAGTATAACATATTTTGAAGATATTTTGCTATTTAAACACTTTCAGTTCCCATTGACTTCTAAGATATGGCCAAAAAATACTATGGAAGTCAACTGGAACCAAAACTATTTGCTTACCAACATTCTTCCTAATATCTTCTTTTGTGTTCAACAGAAGAGTCGGACAAACAGGTTTGGAACAACATGAGGGTGAGTGAATGATGACATAAGTTTCATTTTTGTGTGATCTGTTCCTTTAACCTGCTCCAGTCCCATCCTCACCTTCAGGCTGGAGCCCAAGCAGAGGATGAGGTCGGCCCGCTGTGCGGCCTCGGCGGCCCCCTTCCAGTTGAGCGGCTGCTCCAGGGTGCCGCGCTCTCCGAAGTGCACTATAGTGTCTCTGAGCTCCGCTCTGCAGTGAGGACACAGGCGGCCCGTCCCGTGTCTGTGCAGAGCCGTGCGCTCCGTCACGTCAAACAGCCGGATAAACTCCCGCACCGGAGAGCAGCAATCACACACCTGTGTGACGGATGGGACGGCAGAAGGGAAGAACAATAATTAAAAAATAAATGATATTATACGAACAGTTTTAAAATAATGTTTTTTTTCTAAGCTCTAAAACTAGGAGTAAAAAAACAAACAAACAAAAAAACAACAACTGTATTCTACATTAGATTTTGATATCTCTGTGCTATCCTTTAAGACAAATAAGTCAAGACATTTTCACTTTAAATTTATGACAAATGCTGCAAATCTCATTCACAGACCTCAATGAACATGTTTCCGTGGAGTTCAGAGACAGCGTGTCTGGGCAAACCACTGCGCAGGTGAAGACCATCACAGTTCTGCGAGACAACATGCTGAACCTGCAAAAGTTATTCAAAGTCAAGTTAAAAATGAAGATATCTTAAAGCTAAAAGTTAAAGTTAAAAATGAAGTTCCATGAAGATATTTTGTAAATTTCCTACCATAAATATATCAAAACTTAATTTTTGGTTAGTGATATGCATTGCTAAGGACTTCATTTGGACAACTTTAATAAAATATTTTGATTTTTTTGAACCCTCAGATTCCAGACTTTCAAATAGTTGTATATCAGCCAAATCTTGTCCTATCCTAACAAACCATACATCAATGTAAGCTTATTTATTCAGCTTTCAGATGATGCATTAATCTAAATAAAAAGTTTAAATAAAATGACACTTAAGACTGGTTTTGTGGTCCAGGGTCACATATGCTATATCACCCTACATGAGTGTACTTTATGTGTGACGATACAATGCTGGGTAGATTACTTACAAATTGTAGTCTGTTACTGATCACAGATTACATGAAGAATACTAGCTAGTAACGTAACCTAATTTATTTTAGGTAATATATTCGGACTACTTTTTAGATGACTTTTTTACCCAACTTGTTTTAAAGTTACCATTCATAAACAATAATAAATTTCATACTTATTTGTTTAATAAACAGTGTTTTTTCACCCCAAATTTAGAAGCATGGATCGCAAAGTTATTTATATGACGTTTACATGACCATTTCATATTGTAAATATAGTCAAAGATAAATGGCACGACAGACAGTAGGATTTTTAATTGTGGGAATATGTATTCACGTAAACCATAAAAAAGTAACTGTAATCTGATTATGAGCATTTTAAAATGTAATATAATCGAATTACAAGTACTTAATTTTTGGAATCTAATTACGTAATCCAGATTACATGTAATCAGCTACTAGATAGATAGATTAGGCCCGTCACGATAACAACTTTTTGTTGTGCGATATATTGCCCCAGAAATAATTGCGATAAGCAATATTATTGTCATTTTAAAGACCATTTTATGCCACTGAATATATGTAATATATGTATCAATGTAACAGCATAATAATGCAAGAAGGCCTACACACTTTCAAATGACAACAAACTTTTAATTCTTAAGAATATTTAGATCATGGAAATTAAGTATCAAAATATTAGATACCTTAAAAAACTTGAATAAATAGTTAATAAACATTTTCTAACAAAAAGTGCATTGTAGGAAAAAAAGATTTTTCCCTGACCTTCTTTTCTCTGTAAATTAAGGGTGCACACTATTGCTGAAAAACAGAATCACTACTTAGCAGTCAGATGTCCGCATGCACAAAGGCACAGATCCCTAAACAAGGCCATATAATTTTTTTGTAGAAGCTTTTTTTAAATGTGAACTAGCACCTCATGACTACACCACGTTATGTACGAGAAGCTGCATAAGACACAAGCACAAATGGAATGCAAAAAACATGGTGACATTAATTTTTAAGTAAATATAATGGGCGATATATTGCGTCACCAAAATATATTGAGGTCATGTACATATATTGTGCGATAAGTCAATATATTATTGCGACAGGCCTAAGATAGATATAGTTGAGACAGACAGACAGACAGACAGATAGATAGAGATATAGTTGAGACAGACAGACAGATAGATATAGTTGAGACAGACAGACCGACAGACAGATAGATAGAGATATAGTTGAGACAGACAGACAGACAGATAGATATAGAGACAGACAGACAGACAGATAGATATAGTTGAGACAGACAGACAGACAGACAGATAGATAAAGATATAGTTGAGACAGACAGACAGACAGATAAAGATATAGTTGAGACAGACAGACAGATAGATATAGAGAGACAGACAGACAGACAGATAGATAGATATAGTTGAGACAGACAGACAGACAGACAGATAGATAAAGATATAGTTGAGACAGACAGACAGACAGATAAAGATATAGTTGAGACAGACAGACAGATAGATATAGAGAGACAGACAGACAGACAGATAGATAGATATAGTTGAGAGACAGACAGACAGACACAGACAGACAGATATAGACAGACAGATAGACATAGTTGAGACAGACAGACAGATAGATAGATAGATAGATATAGTTGAGACAGACAGACAGATAGATATCGTTAAGACAGACAGACAGATATAGTTGAGACAGACAGACAGACAGATATAGAGACAGACAGACAGACAGATAGATATAGTTGAGACAGACAGACAGACAGACAGAGATATAGTTGAGACAGACAGACAGATAGACATAGTTGAGACAGACAGACAGACAGACAGACAGACAGATATAGTTGAGACAGACAGACAGACAGACAGATAGATAGATATAGTTGAGACAGACAGACAGACAGACAGACAGACAGATAGATAGAGACAGACAGATAGACATAGTTGAGACAGACAGACAGACAGACAGATAGATAGATAGATATAGTTGAGACAGACAGACAGATAGATATAGTTGAGACAGACAGACAGACAGACAGACAGATAGATAGAGACAGACAGATAGACATAGTTGAGACAGACAGACAGACAGACAGATAGATAGATAGATAGATATAGTTGAGACAGACAGACAGACAGATAGATAGATATAGTTGAGACAGACAGACAGACAGACAGATAGATATCGTTAAGACAGACAGACAGACAGATAGATATAGAGACAGACAGACAGACAGATAGATAGATATAGTTGAGACAGACAGACAGAGAGATATAGTTGAGACAGACAGACAGACAGATAGATATAGTTGAGACAGATAGACAGACAGACAGATATAGTTGAGACAGATAGACAGACAGACAGATATAGTTGAGACAGATAGACAGACAGATAGATATCGTTAAGACAGACAGACAGACATAGAGAAAGACAGACAGATAGATATAGTTGAGACAGACAGACAGATAGATATCGTTAAGACAGATAGACAGATAGATAGATATAGTTGAGACAGACAGACACAGATAGATAGATAGATAGATAGATATAGTTTAAACACAGACAGATATAGATATAGTTGAGACAGACAGACAGACAGACAGACAGATAGATATAGTTGAGACAGACAGACAGACAGAGATATAGTTGAGAGACAGACAGACAGACAGATATAGTTGAGACAGACAGACAGACAGACAGATATAGTTGAGACAGACAGACAGACAGACAGACAGATAGATATAGTTGAGACAGACAGACAGACAGATAGATATCGTTAAGACAGACAGACAGACAGATATCGTTAAGACAGACAGACAGATAGATATAGTTGAGACAGACAGACACAGATAGATAGATAGATAGATAGATAGATATAGTTTAAACACAGACAGATATAGATATAGTTGAGACATACAGACAGATAGATAATGACTTGAATAAGTCTGCTCCCAGCTCCTAGAATATGTAACTTACTGTACCTTCTGATCAAACTGCAAAAAAGTACTATATCTCCATTTTTTTTATATCACGGGGCGATAATATAGTTTGTTTTTTGCTGATATAACAATCAAGCTATTGAGATTTGCTACACAGTACAAACTGCTCAATGTCAGTGTGCTTTATGTATTTGGGTATTCTGATCATTCACAGACACATTTCACATAAACCATGTGTCGTCACTCACCATCTTCACTTTGTTTAGCATCCAGATGCACATGTGCGTGAGAGTGGGCTCAGCTCGACTCAGATCTGACGCACTGACGGATACAAAGACAGACAGATGTTAGCATGTGGCACCAGAACACACCCGATTACAACAAAAACAGTAGGCAGGGCTAAATCTTAAACTCTAAATTATATTCACTGTAATAGTGTATCCCTGACCTCACAGATCGGCCCTTCTGCAGCTGAGTCCACACGCCATTGGGCCCCCGATAGTCTGGGATGGAGGCGGCCTGACGAGAACACACAAACTTACATAATTAACACAGAGATGGACAACATATCTAATATTTACAACCATTTACAACTCAAAACTGATGACGTAGACTCATACTCTCCAGCCACGGCAGCCAAATTAACGCATATACCTCACTTTGCATGTGACGCATGCATGCGTGACGTTGGTTCACCTTTGCTTTTTGAACCGAAACAACGAAATTGCTCCAAACAAACAAATAAATAAATAAATAAAATAAAATAACCACTTTACCCTTAATAATAGAATTAGTAATTTAAATAAATTAAATTAATTAGTAAATTAGTGCTATTGTTTATTTACTTATTCCCTTTTTAACGCTACGCCAGCATCAAGGCTATTTTCATGGTGATCTCCGAATAAATTATACAAGGTATACAATTAACAAAAGGTTATAAAAGACATTTCAGATCTACACTAGACAAAAATTCTAAAGTACATTCAGGCGACACATTTTTACATAAATCAGTTAGACACACCTCTGAATAAAACCATAGTCTATTTACATTAAAAACAGAACAATCCAATTAAATGTGTTTCACAGTCATTTTAGTTTGGCAAGTAAGGCATGATGGTGGTTCTTCACCTTTTAACAAATATCCATGTGTAAGTCTTGTATGACCTAAAAGACACCTTGTAAAAATATCTTGGTCATACCTAGATTGAAAAATTAGTAAAAAATTAATTCTTACACTAGGATTTGTTTCATATAACTTATTTTCATGACATTTATCCCATTCCATCTGCCACATGTCATTAATATAAGAGTTTATCACATCACAAAAAGGAATTTGACACTCGGAAATATTCAGTTTGAGTGCTTCTTTTGCAGTGCTATTGTTGTTATCACTGATGTGCAACCTGTCCATATGTGTTAACATCTCAAAAAATGTGTTTTAGGTTTCATGACACTTCAGTATTATTTTGTTGGTAATACTAAAATGAGCAGAAGTCACTATTGCAATGGTTTTAATGCACTTTATCTAGCCATTGTGTTTATGAGAAAGACGCACCGTGCTGATTCCTGCTCCGGTGTAGATGACCACATGCTTGGCCTGCTGCAGCGCCTCCGCCAGCTGCTTCACTTTAGCCCTCAGGTTCTCAGCATCATCGAACACCTGCAACCATCACAACCACATTTATAGCACCAGTCAATAAGAGAAACAGTGCATAAAATACATAGCATTCATCAAACAGAAGGTGAACTGCATCGGTGGAGATTCTGACAAAGCCACAGGATTTGAGGAGCCTTCGGATTCACTCGTAAATTGCAAAAATAATACAAAGTATCATTTGTTTAACAATAAATTGCCAGATTTATCATGAATCACTGGACGTAGAGCATCTGGGAATGTATTCATGCTACACCTGAATGAAGAACAGGTTTTGCTTGTTTGTGTTTAACGCCATTCCAGCTTCTGTGGCTATTTTCATGGCGAGAAATTTTATGGTTGAATTATATCATGTTTTTATAATTTATTTTTGCTAACTGTATTTGGTTTAACCAAAACTCTATTTGGCTTAAAAATCTCCTCAAAAGAGTTAACCGAATAATTTTTTTTTCTCAATGAGTTAAAACCAGCACAATCTAAGAAAACATGCTTAATGGATAAACGGCAGAGAGAACATGTTGGAGGATCTTCCCCTGGACTTGTGTGCCATCCAGCTTTTATTAATGTATGAGAAAATCAAATACATGTTTAGTATCTGTATCAGGGTCTCAGTAAATTTAAGACCAAGTAAAGCAAATCAAAGGAATAAATTGAAGGGAACCCATTATGTCAGCTGCATCCAAATGTAAATCTTTAGGGAGCACACAATAACTTGTATTAGCAACACTTCAAAGCTGGAAAATGTTAATTCATTTTCCATAAACAGATGGATAGTAATGTTCTTTATCAGTATTTTTGACTTGTATCCAGTGCAAAAAGATTAAGACACTTAAAAGTCTCGTTTTCTGTGAAATTCAATCAAAATGAAGTGTGTTCATGATTAAAACAAGAATAAACATCTGTCAATGGGCTCAGACTATTAAACTGCTTTAAAAGATTTTCACTCCTCATTGACAGATATTGGTTCTTGCCATGAACTTACCTAATTTTGTTAATTTTTTCAGAAAACCAGGCTTAATTTCTTCACTTTGCATCTCAAGTAAATGCATACTGGAAAACAAAACCACTGAGGAAGACGATCATCACGTTTTTCAGTGCATGCAGTAGTTAATGTGGTTTAGGGTGAGTGAGGAGTTTGTGAGAGCTGCAGTGGTCTCTCATGTTTGATGTGCACCTCCTCCTGTTTCCTCTTGAGCAGGGATCTGCGGCTCTGTCTGCGGCTCAGCTCCTGCACCGTGTCCTGGTGCTCCTGCAGCAGAGCTCTGTCCTCCTGCGTCCGCTCCGCCTCGGCCTTCTGCAGGAGCCTGGAGATCTGTGACAGAGAGAGAAGAAAACACACA